>JAJFAS010000168.1:0-13423 GCA_021223625.1 Fusarium sp. HKF-74
ATACTATATTTTTTTTTTAATTTTATTAAACTTTTAAAATTAAAATACTATAAAATAATAATTTTTTTTATTAATTAATTATAAGAAAATATTAATTATAATATAATTTAATATATTTATTTTAATATAAATATATTTTTTAAAATTAAAGTATCTTAAAATTAAAGCCTTTTTAAATTTAATACTAAAAGCTTAAAATACTTACTATTTCTAGTTATTTAACTTTAAATTCTTTAAATTCTTTTTATTTTAACTTTTTTTTAAAAAAGCTATAAAAAATACTATAACTTTAAAATACTTATAAATAAACTTTTTATAAAAATTATAAAATCCTAAAAATACTTAAATCTTTTTATAAATTATAAGTTTAAATTACTTATTAATTATATAAATCTTTATTAAATTTATTTTAATTCCTTTAATTATTAAAATAAAGCTAAAGAATTTAACTTTATCTTTATAAAAGGAATATTTAAAACGTTTTATATATAATTTAGCTTTTTTATTTATTTTAAGATTTACTTAAAGTATTAAATAAAACTTTTTTTAATTTTAAAGAATATAAAGATATTATTTAAATAAATAGTATATATTATATTTATAAAGCTTTAAAAAGCTTAGTAAATATAATATTAAAATATAATAAATATATTAATTAGTTTAAATAGTATAATTATATATTTAAAATAATTATAGTAAATTTAAAAAGTAATTTTCTATTTATTACTTTTTTAAATATAAATCTTATAATATATATTTTTTATAGTAATTTTAAAAAAATACTTTACTTTTTAAATATAATTTATAGTTTTTAAAATTAAAAATAAAAAGGATTAGCTTTTAATTATAATAGTATTTAATTTATAATAATTTATATAAAGATATAATTTATTATCTTTTTTAAAGATAAAGAAAATAAAAAATATAACTAAACTTTTAAATAGGTAAATTTAATTAGTTTTTAGGTTTTCTTAAATATATTTATAAAGTTCCTTAAGTTTTACTTATTATAAGAAGTAAATAGGTTTATATAGTAATTTTTTTCTTTTAGTTAGATTAATAATATAATTAGTTTTCTTAAAATTAAGTATTTTAATTATTTTATTATAGCTAAAGACTTTAATATATACTTTAAGTTTATAAAGAATTTCTTTAAGTTAATTAAGTTTTTAAAATTCTTTATTAAGGAATAAATATAGCTTTTTAATAATAATAATAATAAAGATTTTAATTTTATTATAGGTTTTTTTTTTAAAAATTATTAAGGTTATAAGAGTTTAAAGCTTTTATAATAACCTTTAAACTATTACTTTTTTATTTTAAAGTTAGCTATAATTTAAAAGTCTTTTAAAATAATAATAAAAAGGAATATTAATTTATTATAATCCTTTTTACTAATACTTATTAAACTTTATATAGTTTTATATATTTATTTTTAGTAATTAATTAAAGTTAATAATACTTTTTAATATCTTATAATTTTAAATTAAATATGATTTACTTTTTAAAGAAATATATTAATATTTTTAAATTATTAAAACCTTTAAAATTTTATAAAGGTTTTATTAATAATATCTATTTTTATATTATAATTAAAGTAAGCTTATATTAAAATAGTCTTATAACCTTAAGCTTTAATAGTAATAAAGATCTTTTTCTTAAATCTAGTTTAAGGTATATTAAAGTTATTATTTATAGCTATTATAAAGGTATTAATTAAAAATTAATTTATATTTTTAATTAAATTTAGTTTCTTAATTTTTTTTATTTAGTTAATCTTTTTAAGTTTAAGGTAATTTTAGAAATAATAATTATTTTTATAATAATTATAATACTTAATAAAATTAAAATCTTTTTCCTTATCTTTTTTTTTATTTTTAAGTATTAAGATTAAAGTATAGTTTAAATTACTTTTTTAAAGTTATTAATATAAATATATTTTTATAGTTTTTTAAAATTAGTAAGGTTTTTTTTTTAATTAATAAAGATTTAAAGGGATTTTTTATATATTTATATTTTTAATTTAATATATTTTAAAGATATTATATTAATTAAATAAGTTTTTCTTTAATTTTAAAGAAATTAATATTTCCTTAAAAAGTAATGGTATTTTTAAAAATTAAAAGTAACTTAATATAAAATTAATATACCTTAATAGCTATATTAAATTTATAAAAAAGGTAATTTTTAATAAATATAAAATATTTATAAAAGTCTTAAGAAGACTAATTTAGCTATTATTATCTATATTTAAGCTAAGCTATTATAAAAATTTAATAATTCCTTTTATTTTCTATAAATATAAAGGATTATTTTTTAAAAGCTTTTTTATTTTATTTTAAAGACTTTTTCTTTTTTTTTATTTATATATTAAAGTAATTAAATTATATAAATTAAGTATTTAAAGTTATATTATTATAAGTAAAAAGAATATAACTTTTATTAATATAGTATTACTTTATACTTTTTAAAAACTTTAATCTATATTATTAAGTTATTTATCTTATTATTAAAAAGTAATTAAGTATTTAAAGGTTAAGATATTTTATACTTTAACTTTACTTTTAAAAAAAAGGGAAAGCTAATTTATAATTAATAGTAATTTAATAAGGTATTATAAAAAGAATAATTATTATTTTTAATATTAATAATAGTTATTACTAGTTTTTATTTATTTTTACTTTAAGTCTTAAAATAATTTTATAAATTATTATTATTTTTTTAAATTAATTACTTAAATTTCTTTTTTTATTATTATATAATATATTTTATTTTTAATTATTTAATTCTTTTCTTAAAGTAATAATATAGTTTAAATTAATAAATTTAGTAATTAAATAGGTTATAGATTAAAAAGACTTTTTTTTTAAAGTATAGGTAGAGTTATTAATAATTCCTTTAAGATTTACTATTAACTTATTTAACTTAATATTAAATATAGTAATTCTTTATAGATTAATTAATATACTTAAATAACTTAAAGTAAAAGCTTTAGAATTATTATAGATAATTAGTAATAAAGCTAGGTAAATATAATAGTATTATATTAATTAAAGCTTAAAGAAATAGATCTTTAATATTAAGGGATTTTTATAATAGAGTTAGAGAGATTATAGTTATATATTAGGCTAACCTCTTAATTAGCCTTATTCCTAAGCTACTATTATATATAGATATAGCTTTTCATAAAATATAAATTATAAAAAGTAAAGAGTATTTAATAGCCTTTAAGATTTAATTTAGCCTCTTTAAATAATTAATAATATTATTTAAGTTAGTAAATACTTCAATAACCTTATAATACTATATAAATAGTACCTTAAGTTAATTTTTAAGTAATTATATAATAGCTTACTTAAATGATATTTTAATTTACTTTAAAGGTTTAAGATAAGACTATATAAAAAAGGTAAAAGAAATAAGATAAAAGTTAAGTATAATTAAATTAAATTTAAAGTTTTAAAAATCTTAGTTTATAATAAATAAAATAAAATATTTAAGATATATTATTAAAGTAAAAGTCTTAATTTAACTTAACTTAAAAAAAGTAAAGGCTATATATTTTAAAAACCTTTATAGTTAAGGAATATATAAAACTTCTTAAGCTTTATAAATCTTAACTATAATTTTATTAAAAGGTTTATTAAATTTATTATTTCTTTTAATTACTTAATAATTAAAAAATCCCTTTTTAATATAAAATAAAGTAAAATATAGCCTTTAATAGGCTTAAAAGGCTCTTTATAATAAGCTTTATCTTAGCTTAGAAAAGGCTAGATAGGAAAATAATAATAAAAGTTAATAGCTTTAAAAAAGCCTTAAAAAAATACCTTTTATAAAAAAATAAAAAAAGTATTTTATATTTAATTATATATTACTTTAGATTACTAAACTTTACTTAATAAAACTATACTATTTACAATAAAAAGCTATTAAGATTTACTAATTACTTAAAAGTATAATTTATAAAGCTATAAAGGGTTTAAGATCTATTTATAATATTAATAAACTATAAAAACTTTAAGTACTTTATACTAATATAAAAGATTTTAAAAAGGTAAATATAATAAGTAAATTTACTTTTTTATTATAATTATAAACTTTTTTAATAATTAAAAAAGAAAGCCTTTTAGTTAAATATATTATTATAATAACAATAAAAATATTAAAATAAAATAAAATAAATAAATTAAGTTATAAAATTAATAAAAATCTCCTTTATATTAATCTCTTTATTAAAAAGCTTTAATTTAGATTTAATTAAAATACTAAATATAGAAAATAAAATTCTAGCTAAATTATTAAAAAATAAAAAAGAAATTCTAGCTAGGATATTAAGTATTAAAAGTAAAAATCTAATTAAAATATTATTAATTAATATTAATTATTACTTTATATTACTATTTAAAGAAAATAAGATTTTTATAAATATTATAGTATAAAAACTTTAAAACTAAATAATAATAAGCTTAAGATTATATAGTATTTAATTTAAAGTTATAATATTAATAGAATTATAGTTTTTTTTAAAAAAAAAATAAACTTAAAATTATAATATTAAAAAGTAAAAAGCATCATTATATAAAGGCTAGATTTAGCTATTTACTTAAAGGCTATTAACTATAGTAATAATTTAGTAAATTTATAAGATATTAAGTTAAGTATTTATTATTTATATTTACCTTTAATTTATATTCCTAAAAAACTTTATATTAACTTATAGTTTAATTTAATTTATTATTAACTTATTAAACTAGCTTTAGTTTATTAATATTTATAGTTTTTCTTTTAATATTAAAGCCTATGTTTTATAATTTACTTTTTTACTTTATTTTATTTTTTATTTCTTTTCCTTTATATTATAATAGCCTTTACTTTCTATAATATAATATTTATATTATTAATTTAATTATATTAAGTATATATTTTATTTCTATAAATTATATTTAATATTAACTATTATTATTATTTAACTTAATAACTATAATAAAAGCCTATTACTTTATTAATAAATCTTAGTCTTATTTTAAATAATTAGCTAGGTTTATTAAAGCCTTTAATTTAATTATAATAGTTAAAATAATAAATATATTTTATATATTTAGAAGCCTTATAATATAATTAAAGATAATAAAATTAATTTATTATATTAAAATTAATTTATTAATATATAATAAGTATTTCTTAAGTATTTATTATCTATATTTACTATTAATTTATATTCCTATATTACTTTATATTACCTTATAGCCTAATTTAATTTATTATTAACTTACTAAATTAACTTTAATTTACTAATATTTATAGTTTTTTTTTTAATATTAAAATGTTTTTTTTATAATTTACTTTTTTATTTCTTTTTCTTTTTTTATTTCTTTCCTATTATATTATAATAGCTTTTAATTTTTATAATATAATATTTAATTAATTAATTTAATCTCTATAACTATATATTTTAACTTTATAAATTACTTTTAATATTAGCTATTATTTTTTCTAAATTTAATTTTAATAATAAAAGCTTACTATTACTTTAAAAGGCTTTAACTTTTCTTTAAGTATTTTATAATATTTTTTAAAGCCTTTATTTAGTTTATAATATACTTAATAAGGTTTTAGTTTTTATTTTCTTTATTATTTTCTTTTTTATTTTATTTTTCTTTAATATTAATATTAAGAAATTATATATAGTAACTAAAGATTATAAAATTAATTTACTATATTAGTAATAGCTTATTAATATATAGTAAGTAATTTTTATTATTTTATAATACTTTAAAAAAGATTATAGGATAATAATATACTTAATTAAAAGCTTAGAGATATCTATTAAAGGCTTATTTATATATATATTAACTACTATAATAAGATAGTTATAGCTATTAATAGTAATTATCTAGTAAGATATTTTATAAAAAGATTTATAGTTTTTAATCTATTTTAAGATAGTTTATTAAGGTTAAAGCTTTAATATTAATTACTTTAATTAAGTAATAATAAAGAAAGTATTTAGCTTTAATAAGCTAAAAGAAATATCTTTTTATATTTATAAATTAAGGCTATTTATTTAATTAAATTATAAGGTTAAAGGTAATAGTGCTATATAATTTTAAGACTTACTTTTAAAGTTATGATATTTTTTAATATAATATATAATACCTTTATATATAATATATTAAAAAAGTAAGTATTATATTATATTATTCTTATGATAAGACTTTATTAACTATACCTTATATATTACTATAGAGATATTTTATTTTTTTAATAATAAGTCTTTACTTATAATATTTAAATATTAAAGGAAAATATATAAATTAAAGATATTATTAATATTAAGATTATTAATATTAATTAAATTACTATTTATATAAGTATGAATTACTATAATAAGATAGTTAAGGCTATTAATTATTATTATATAGTAATATATTTTATAAAAAGATTTTTAATTTTTAATTTATTTTAAAATAGTCTATTAAAGTTAAAGCTTTAATATTAATTACTTTAGTTAAATAATAATAAAGAAAGTATTTAACTTTAATAAGCTAGAGAAAATATCTTTTTATATTTATAAATTAAGGCTACTTATTTAATTAAGTTATACAGTTAAAGGTAATAGTATTATATAACTTTAAGACTTATTTTTAAAGTTATTATACTTTTTAATATAATATATAATATTTTATATATAATATATTAAAAAATAAATATTATATTATATTATATTGATTATAAGACCTTATTAACTATACCTTATATATTACTATAGAGATATTTTATGTTTTTAATAAGTTATTAATATTTAATTACTTAAGGTAAAATACTATATTCTAGGCTTTATATAAAGACTATTATTAAAATAGTATATCTTTAAGTATATATAAGTTCTATAGAAATTATTACTATAATAGTATTTATTAAAGTAAATAGTAATAATAAAGGCTTTTATAGTAATTACTTATTTTAAATAAATATTAATTTATATTATTAATTAACTTTATAATTAAGTTACTTACTTAAAATAATATAAACTTTAGCTTCTTTATAGTTGTTCTTAATTAACTATTAAAGTATATATAGGCTTAAAGTAATAGTAATAATATTAATAAAAGTATATACTTAATAGTTTAAAGACTATTAATAAAGGTTTTATAAATTCTTCAAAGATATTATTTTAAATTAAAGCTTAAACTAGCTAAATAAGTTCCAGAAAATACTATATAACTTTATAAATATATAATAATATCTTTTTAAAGTATACTATCTTTAAATAAATAAAAGAATAAAATAAGTAAAGTAAAAAGTATAATTAATACTATAACTATAAATAGCCTTTAATTAATTTAACTAGCCTATTTATTTAGCTATAATATAAGTATTATTTATTAATAAAGTCTTATTAATAACTAGGTTTAGCTTAAATTACCTTTTTTATAGCTATAAAATAAAAGCTATTTAATATATATTAAAATATAAAATAAATAAGACTTTTAATAAAAAAAGAATAATATAATTTATTACTTAACTTGAAAATAGTCTAGGAATAATATAAGTAATATATATTTATATTTAATAATAGTATTATAAAATATATAATAAATAGTAATAATTAGTTATATAGTTTTAAGTTAATGATATAATTTAACTTAACTTTTATAACTTAAAAATCAATTAAGTAAATAAAAAACTAAATTAAGTTATAATAAAATATAAAATTAAAGAAGTTTTATTTTTATTAATAATTAAGTTAAATACTCTTAAAAGTATTTGTAATATATTTTATATAAGCTTAGCAAAATAAGCTATATTAAATCCTTTCTTTTTTTAATAATTATAAAAGATAAGACTTAAATTTAAGTTAGTCTTATAGGAAAATATTAAAAAGTTAATAAAGGAATATATTTAAGAAAAAGATATTAATAAATAGAAAAATAGAAACATCTTTATTAAATAAAAAGATTAGCTAGACTTTACTTAAAACCTATTAAGAAATATAAATAATATAGTAGTATTTATAAAGTATTAAAAGGAATAAAGAAGTTTAATAGTATATAATAGACTATATTAAATATAATAACTATAATAAAAAAGACTATATATTAATAAAACTTTAGCTAGGTTTAATTAAAACTTAACCTTTATTTACTTAAAGTATATAATAACTAAAAGTTAAATATATTAAGTACTATTATTACTAATTTTATTATTACTATTATTACTATTATTAATATTACTTTTACCTTTATTAAAAGCGTTATTATTATTAAAGAAAGAACTTTTTAAAATTATAATATTTATAGAAAAAGTATTAATAAAAAATAAAAAAAAGTAAAAAGTAAATAGATTTATAATAGTATTACTTAAAGGGACTTTTTAAGCTATTATTTTAATAATAATAATTAATAAAAAAAGTATAAAAATAAAATAAAAAATAACATTATTAAAATTATTAATTACTTATACAAAAGCTTATTAAGTTTATATTTAAGCTTAAATAGTATTATAAATAGCTTAAAAATCTTTATAAAGCTTTACAAAAAGCTATACTTTAATAAATATTAATCTAAAACTAACTAAAGTATAATTAAAATTAAATAATATAAAAGGTAATAAAGAGTTATTAAATTAAAAGGAAGCTATATAATATAAAGTAGTTATAGAACTAAGGGGATAACTATAGTTTTAGAAAATATATGTAGCCTTACTAAGTATTTAAAAATCCTACTTAATAAAAAAGAAATTATAAAGCTATATAGCTTAAGAAATAAAAAGACTATAAAACTAAGGTTTTTTATAACTCTTTCTTTTATAGAAATTAACATAAGTAATAATATATTTATTAAAGATCTCTTTTCTATTAATAATATATTTTTAGTCTTTAATAGTTATTTTAATTCTATAAATTAAATAATATAAGCTTAAGTAAATTAAAAATACAGTATTTAATTAAATATAGCTAAATCTAATATATAAGTAATAAGAATAAGCTAAGTAAAAGCCTAGCTTATAATAAAAAGACTAACTATAGTTAAAAAGGTAATTTATATACTTAAGGCTAGATTAGTATCTTTAAAATTACTTTTATAAAGGTAATAGCTAATAATATAATTACTATTTAGGGAATATTATAAATTATTATTATCTTTACTTCTAAGAAAAGTAATAATAATAGCTATAATAAATAGCTAAAAGTAATAAAAAAAGTATTAAAAAAAGATTTTTAAATTATATAAAGTTAGTAAAAATTATAAAGTTAGACTATATAAGTTATAAATACAGCTAAAAGTAATAATATATTAAAAAGATAGAAAATAAATAAAAAGAAAAATATAATATAAAGAATTAAGCTTTTTGAAGAAAAGTAATTAATAAAAGAAAAGTAAAGAAAGTAAGTAAATTTAAATAATATATTATAATTTTAATATTATAATTTAAAAAGAAAAAAGAAAATGAAAATATTAAATAAAATAAGAAAAGATATATTAAAAGGGTAATAAGGAGAATATTAATAAGAAAATATATAGAACTTTATTAAATATAATAAAATAAAAATATAAATATAAATATATAAATTTTAGGCTAGAACTAGAGTTTACTTAATATTCTTTTTATATAAATATAGCCTAAAGTTTATATAAGCTAGAAATACTATTAGCCTAGATCTAAGCTAGAATTATATTAATTTTAAAGAGAAAGTCTATAAAAAAAGAAAAGAGATATATTAAAGGCTTAGGCTTTACTTAAGCCTTTATAAAGTTATATAACCTTTAGATCTAGATTAGGTTTTAACTAGATCTAGAGTATTTAAAGAATAGATTTATTATTAAATAATCCTTTTTTTTCTTTAAGTTTAATAATATCTATACTAATATTCTTTAATTATAATTAAAGAGCCAGTCTATAATAACTATATTAATCTTTTTTTCTTTATCTTTATTAAAAGATCTTTAATTAACCTTTATAATATATTAAACTTAGTATACTTATTATACTTAATTATATTCTTTAATTTATTAATTATAGTTATTAATATTAAGTATAGCTATTAATATAATACTTATATAAAATAGTCTATAGCTATATAATAAAGCTTATCATAGAATTAATTATAATTTTAATATAGCTATTAAGCTTATTTTATAAATAATTAAGTTTAATTTAATTACTATTTAAATATTAATTTTAGTTTATTTATAGTTTAAATATAAAAGTAATTAATTATATAATTAAATGGATATATTTAATTAATAAAGCTAGTTATTATTAACTTTAAGTTAATTTAACTTTTATTAATTAACTTACTTAAAAGTTAACTTTATTTTTTTAAACCTTTAAAGCTTATTAATACTTTATCTTTACTTTTAACTTTATATAATTAAGAAAATTCTAAGTATTTATTATTTCTATTTAGTTTTAATTTATATTTCTATATTACTTTATATTACTTTATAGCTTAATTTCCCTAATTTAATTACTATTTTATTAGTATATTTATTTTATCTATAGGTTAAATATAAAGGCAGTTAGTTATATACCTAGGTATATATATTTAATTAATAGAGTTATTATTAACTTTAAGTTAATTTAACTTTTATTAACTAATATACCTAAAAGTTAACCTTATTTCGTTAAACCCTACTATTGCCTTACCTTTACTTTTAATTTTATATAATTAAAAAAATAAAGACTACTTAATTAGCCTTAATAATTATATTTATAAATTACTCTTTATACTTAGCTAAATTATTTTTAAAGGTAATAAGGAAAGTAGCTTAATTAGCTATATATATTTTACTTTACTTTATAGTTCTTTTTAAAGCCTTTAGCTATAATAGCTTTTACTTTAGCTAATCTAGCTTTATTATATAACCTAAAAGATTTAAATCTATATAAAGGATTAACTATATTAAAGTAGAATTAAAAATAGCTATTTTAATTAAGCTAGATTAATTTTTTAAGAAAAGTTCTTTATAATAGCTATGGTTATTATATATAGCTTTTAATATTTATAATTATTAATTTAACTTAAAATTAATTTAATTATATTAATAAGCTTATAATTAATTATATAATGAGCTTAATTAGCCTATATACTATTATAAATAGTAAGTATTATAATAGTAACTATAATAGATATTAATAACTATAATTAATAGGTATATAAGTTAGAGAGGCTATTACTCTTTAAGTTAAATTAACTTAATAGAGGGAAAGTTAGGTTAGGGAATATACTTTATAATAGATATACTAGGCCTAGTATATGATAAGGGTTAATTAAAGATCTTTTAGTAAAGGTAAAGGAAAAAGGTTAATATAATTACTAAAGAACCTATAGATAGTATTTATATTACTTAATTAAAGTGATAATTATAGTATTTAAGGTAAATAAACCTTAGTTATATTTAATTTCTAAGATTCTAGCTTATTATAAAAACTTTATAGTTTAAGCCTTTATTTTTAAAGTTAAAAGCTAGATAGCTTTAAATAAAGCTAATAGTAATTAAAAGAAAATGGCTTAATTTGATCTATTATTAACTTACTAAGTTAACTTTAATTTACTAATATTTATAGTTTATCCTTTAATATTAAAATCTTTATTTTTTAATATACTTTTTTTTTTCTTTTTTTTATTTTTACTTTTTCTTTTTTATACTATAATAGGCTTTAATTCCTATAAAATGATATATAGTTAGTTAATTTAATCTTTATAACTATATATTTTAACTTTATATATTACTCTTACTCTTAATTATTATTATTATTAAATTTAATATTAATAATAAAGACTTACTATTATTTTAAAAGGCTTTAACTTTACTTTTAATACTTTATAATATTTTCTGGGGCCTTTAATTAATCTATAATATACTTAATAAGGTTTTAATTCTTTTTTTTTAAATATTAATATTAAAAACTTATATATAAAAATTAAAGCTTATAAGATTAATTTATTATATTAATATTAGTTTATAAATATATAGTAAGTACTTTTTTATTAATTTATAATACTTTAAAAAGGATTATAAGATAATAATATATTTAATTAAAAGCTTAAAGATATTTATTAAAGGCTTATTTATATAAATATTAACTACTAAAATAAAATAATTATAGCTATTAATAGTAATTATATAGTAATATATTTTATAAAGGGATTTTTAATTTTTAATTTATTTTATTAAAAAGATAAAATATCTCTATAATAATATATAAAGTATAGCTAATAAGGTCTTATAATAAGAATAATATAATATAATACTTATTTTATTAATATATTATATATAAAACTATTATATATTATATTAAAAAATATAATTACTTTAAAAGTAAGTCTTAAAGTTATATAATACTATTACCTTTAACTTTATAATCTAATTAAATAAATAGCCTTAATTTATAAATATAAAAAGATAATTCCCTTAACTTATTAAAGCTAAATATTTTCTTTATTATTATTTAATTAAAATAATTAATACTAAAGCTTTAATTTTAATAAATTATCTTAAAATAAACTAAAAACTAGAAATCTTTTTATAAAATAAATTATTATATAATTACTATTAATAGCTATAACTATCTTATTATAGTAACTAATACCTATATAAATAAGCCTTTAATAAATATCTTTAAGCTCTTAATTAAATATATTATTATCCTGTAATCTTTCTTAAAGTATTATAAAATAATAAAAAAGTACTTACTATATATTAATAAGTTATTATTAATATAGTAAATTAATCTTATAATCTTTAATTACTATATATAACTTTTTAATATTAATATTAAAAAAAAAATAAAAAAGATAATAAAAAAAAAAGATAATACTTAAGACTTTATTAAGTATATTATAAACTAAATAAAAGCTTTAAAAGATATTATAAAGTATTTAAAAAAAGGTTAAAGCTTTTTAAAATAATAATAGGTTTTTATTATTAATATTAAATCTAGTAATAGCAATAGTTAATATTAAAAGTAATTTATAAAGTTAAAATATATAGTTCTAGAGAGTAAATTAATTAATTAAATATTATATTATAAAAATTAAAGGCTATTATAATATAAAAAAACGGAAATAAAAAGAAAAAAAAAAGTAAAAAGGTAAATTATAAAATAAAGGTTTTAGTATTAAAAGAAAAACTTTAAATATTAATAAATTAAAGCTAGTTTAGTAAGTTAATAATAAATTAAATTAAATTATAAGGTAATATAAAGTAATATAGGAATATAAATTAATAGTGAATATAAATAATAAATATTTAAGTAATTTATTTTATAATAATCTATTAAAGTTAAAGTTTTAATATTAATTACTTTAATTAAGTAATAATAAAGAAAGTATTTAGCTTTAATAAGTTAAGGAAAATATTTTTTATATTTATAAATTAAAGCTTTTTATTTATTTAAATCATAAAATAAAAAG
>JAJFAS010000169.1:0-12678 GCA_021223625.1 Fusarium sp. HKF-74
TAATATATTTCTTTTTTATATTAAAGAAAATAAAAATATTATTTAAATAATAAATTATAAAAATATTAAGATACTTTTAAAGTATATTTATAATTATACTTTAAAGTACTATTAATATATTAATAAATTTAAAAAGTATAATTAAATATTTAAATAGTTTATATTTTATTTAAAATACTATTTTCTATTTATTATTTTCTTTAATTTTAATTAAATTATAAGTAGCTTTAATATTAAGTATTATAAAGATTTTCCTTCTAAATAATCTATCCTTAAACTTAATAATAAAAAATAATAACATTTTATCTTTTTTTATAATTTTATCAAGTTATTAATACTTTATAACTAATTATAGGTTATTTAAGTTTAGTTTTAAAATAAATATAATAAAGTATTTTACTAAGGATTTTAAGGTTTATATATATCTTTTTTTAAGTATATCTTTTAATTATTTTTTTAATATTATAAATTCTATTTATATTAAATTATAAATTAAAAAGAATTTTAAATTTTTACTATCTTTTAAAATTATTTTTATATCTTATTATAAATATTATAAGAGTTTTATTTTTAGTTTTTTAATAAAAGGTTTTTTATAAATATAATATTAAATAAATATATCTTTAAGTTATTTATTAAATTCCTTTTTAGTAATTTATTTTATTTTTTAAAGATCTTAATTTAGTTATTTAAACTATTTTTTAACAATTATTATTATTTATTTAATATATTTTATTTTACTTTTATAGTATTTATATTAAGTTCTTTTTAAAATAAATAATATTTTATTACTTTTATCTTTACTATTCTCTTTAATTAAAGTTTTAAATCTTATTTTATTATTATTTAAATTATTTTTATTATTTAAAAGATAATCTTTATAATTTACTTAACTAGTTCTTTAATTAAATTATAAATTATAGTAATTTAACTATAGATATTCTAATATTAAGTTAAATTTATCTATAGATATAATACTAAAGTTAATACTTTAATTCTTTTTATTTATAAAAATCTTAAAGTAATTAATCTTTTAAGTAATTTATTTATTTTTATATTTATAGGCTTATTTTTCTTTATTTTATATAATATAAATTAATTATAAGTTTTTATCTTTTTATAAAAATTAAAATCTATTAATTATATTAAAGTTAATAAAGTTTATTACTATATTATTATTTATAAATATATTTAATTACTTACTTTTAATTTTAACTTTTAATTATAAGTAGGTTTTTTAGCTATTTTAATTTATAGCTATTTTTAAAACTTTTATAAAAAGTTTATTTTCCTTTACTTTATTACTTATTAAGCGCTTTATTATAAATAGTATATTTCTTTTTTTTATATATAATTATAGCTATATTTACTATTTATATAATTAATACTATTAAAGTATTTATATTTAATTATAAGTTTACTTTAATAAGCTTTCTTTACTTTTTCTATTTAATATTTAGCTTTATTATTATTAGTTTTTAAAGTATTATTTAATATTTATTTTAACTTATTATTCTCTATAATAGTTTTATAAAGTTCTTTATTTAAGGTTTTATCCTTTTAATTCTTTTTATTATAGACTTTTAGTCTTTACTTAATAATATAATAAAAGTTTTAAATATATTTTAAAGCTTATTTTTATATTTTAATATTAACTATAAGCTTAACTACTTAAGTTCTTATATATTTTTAAGTAATTTAATAACTTAAAGTATTAATAATTAAGTAAAGTTTTTACTTTTTATATTCTTTAATTTATATTAAAAAGTAATTATTTACTTCTTTTTATTATTAATATTATAAGTAATAATATTATATATAATATCTATAATATTTATTAATATTTTAAGTTATTTAAAAACCTATAAAGGTTTTTTTTAATTTAAAGTTTTTCTTTAAGTATTATTAAATTTTCTATAATTTATTTAACCTATACCTAAATATAGATATTATTATTTTATTTTATAATACCTTTTTATTTAGCTTTTTTAATATATTTAAATATATTATTATACTATATATAGTTTCTTTCTTTATTATATTATAATATAATATTTATATTTTAAATAATATAATTAACCTTTCTTTTAATATTCTTTATTTTAAAGTCTTAAACTATTTTTAAAGCTAAAGTATAGTTTAAGTTACTATAGTATTAATTTAGTTATTATAAGGTTACTTTAACTAAGATTTTATTTACTATTAAATATAAATTATAATAAATAATACCTTTTTATATTTTTACAGGTACTTTAGACTTAAAGAATATTTATATTAATATATTATTAAGTATTTAATTAAGTTTTTATATATTAAGTTTATTATCTAGGCTAAGGTTAACTTCCTTTCCTTTTTTAACTATCTTAATAGCTTATTCTATTTTAGTATTTTATTATCTTAATTTAAGTATTAATATCTATTTAGGTTTTATTACTTTATTTCTTTTTCCTTTTTTATTTTTAGTAAATAGTATTTTTAAAGTTAGGGCTAAATATCTTAAAATAAATTATACTTTAAAGTCTAATTAAGGATAATACTTATTAAGTATTTTTTCTTTACTAAGAAATAAGTTATATACTTAAATATAGTTAAGTAGTTTTAATTTATTATAACTAGATCTAATTATATTAATAGACTAAATTACTATTTAAAGTTCTTTATCCTTTTTAATATTATTAATTTATTTTCTTTTACCTTTAAGTATAGGTTTATACTTTTACTTAGTTTTAATAAGATTTTTATATTCTTAATTATAATATCCTTTTTTACTATAGTTTTAGTAATTAATTTAAAACTTATCCTTTTTTATAATTTTAATAATTATTAATCTTAATTTAGTTCTATAAAAAATATTATTATTTTATTATTAACTTTAATCAATATTATATTATAGTTTATTTTTTTATTATCCTTAATAGTTACAGTTATTATAAGTTCTTTAAGTAAATTAATAGTTATTAATTTTTATTACTATATTAATATATTTAATAAGAATATTAAGTTAAGGTAATTTATATAATTTAGCTTAAATAGTTTCTTTAAGTTTATTAAAAAAGATTAATAAAAAAGTATTTTAATTTTACTAAAGTTTAAATATAAAATACTAATATTTAGTATTATATTTAAAGGCTAATTTAGTTTACTTAAGATTTTTAATATATCTTTTTATATATCCTCTTTTATTAACTATTTTAAATACTTATTTAAAGGTATTTTTAAAAGTAATATAATTATTATATAATATAAAGGTTTTTAATTATAATTTAAATTTAAGTTTATTAGTATATTCTTTTATAATAAGTTAAAACTATTATATAGCTATATCTTTAAAGTATCTTATAATATATATAGTTTTAGCTAGGTCTTTTTTAAATTAAATTAAGTAATAAACTATAAAGGCTTTATATTAAGTAAGAAATATAATAAGCTTACTAAAGGTTTTATTAAATAGCTTAAGTAAGTTAAGCTTAAGGATTTCTTTAATATCTTTATTTATAGCTATAGTAATAGTAAAGTTATAAAATTCCTAAATATTATTTTAATTAGTATTAGCTTAAGTTACTTAAATAGTAACTATTTTTATTAAAGTTTAATATATTTCTTAAAAGCTATTAGTAATTATTATAAGCTAATTATAAAGTTAATTAACTTCTAAATCCTTAAAGCTATTTAAAAAATTACTATTAATTATATTTTAATCTATAGATAAATAATTATTAGTAAAAATAGGATTATTATTAATAATAGCTTCTTATTAAATTAAGTTAATAAGTATAGGTATTATATTTATAGTACTTAATATTATATAGTATAGTCTAAATAAAAGCTATTAATATATAATAATTATAAGTCTAATTATATTAAATTAAGCTATATTAAGTTTATTATTAGTATATTATATAGAGTATATAACTAAGCTTACTAAAGTATTATATCTCTTAATAGTAGATTTAATATATATTAAGTTTAATTAATATAAAAAAGTTTTATTAATAGCTAGTAAATTAAGTTTTATAAAAGTATTAAAAAGTATATTTTATATACTTAAAGTATTTATATAAGACTAATTAAATATAAAGTTATTATTATTTCTAAATTAAAGTATTTCTAAAGAACTATTAGTTTAGTATTAATTATTTCTATTAAGATTAGTCTAATATAAGATATATAGTCTATTAATTATTTTAGGATATTATATTAGTATTAGTTAAAATTTATAGAGACCCTTATATATATATAATATAATTATTAAAGTTATAATAAGTAATTTTAAATAATTATTAGTAATTCTTAATAATTACTTATAAATTACTTAACTTAACTATAACCCTTTTAAGTATATATATGTATTTATTTAATACTAAATAGAACTTAACTTCCTAGCTATTAATAAGACTTCTTTACCTTAATAAGCCTAACCTATATTATTAACTATTAAGAGATATAATATCTTAATATACTCAATACTATGCCCTATATATTTTATAAATATAAACCTAGTATAGACTAGTTTATCTATTTAGAAAACCTAACTATTATAAGTTTTTATTAAAAATATTAAAAGTTAAATAGCTTCAAGTAAAGTTAATAATAAATAAAAAGAGAATTAATATATACTTATAATACAATTTTATTTTAAAATTATAAAAAGTATTTAATTTAAAAAAGTAAATAATAATTTAATATATTTTAAATTTAAATTTATAAAATAGATTTTTATAATTATATTTTATAAGAAAAAGAGTTATTTTTAATTAATTAATTATAATAAATTATCTAATTAATAACTATTAAATTTATAATTTACTAAAGCTTTTATATTAATAATAGAGTATTATTTTAAAAAAATAAATTACTTTTATATTAATAACTTTACCTCTTTTTTAAAAAGCTATTATAATATTACTTTAATTTAAGTACTATTTAATTATTAATTTTACTTTATTTATAATTCAAATATAAAAGTAATTAATTATATACTTAAGTATATATATTTAATTAATAAAGGTTAATTTAAGTTTTATAAATTAAATTACTTAAATAAAGTTAACTTTATTCCTTTAAACCTTTAAATCTTATTATTACTTTACCTTTACCCTAGATTTACTTTTATAGTCTTAAACTATACCTAGCTTATTAATTTTATATAATTAAAAAAATAAAAAGTATTTAATTAACTTTAATAATTATCTTTATAAGCTATTCGTTATACCTAGCTAAGCCTTTAAAGGCTATAAAGAAAATAGCTTAATTAATTATAAAAAGCTTACTTTATTTTATAATAACTTTTAAGTCTTTTAGCTATAATAGCTTTTTCTTTAGCTAATATAATATTACTATATAACTTAAGAAATCTAAATTTATATAAAGGATTAACTATATTAAAGTATAGTTAAAAATAGCTATTTTAATTAAATTAAATTAATTCTTTAATAAAGAGTTCTTTATAATAATTATAGTTATTATATATAGCTTTTAATAATTATAAGTATTAGCTTAATTTAAAATTAATTTAATTATATTAAAAAGGTTATAATTAATTATATAATAGGCTTAATTAGCCTATAGGCTATTATAAATAGTAAGTATTATAATAGTAGCTATAATAAATATTAGTAACTATAATTAATAAGTTAGGGAATATACTTTAAAAGTGTAATAAGTATACTAGGCTTATCTTTTAATAGGAATATAGGAAAAACGTTAATATAGCTATTAAAGGACCTATAAGTAGTATTTATATTACTTAATTAAAGTAATTATTATATTACTTAAGGTAAATAAACCTTAACTATATTCAACTTTTAAGATTCTAGCTTATTCTAAGGGGCTTACTATTTAAGCTTTTATTTCTAAAGTTAAAAGCTAGATAGCCTTAAATAAAGCTAATAGTAATTAAAAATAAAAATAAAAAAATAAAAATAAAGTAATAATAAGGTTTAAAAATTTAAAGAAATAAAGTTAACTTTTAAATAAATTAATTAATAAAAGTTAAATTAATTTAAAGTTATTAATAACTTTATTAAATAACTATATATATTTAAATATATAATTATTTACTTTTATACTTAAATAACTTTAATTTAAATTATTATTTTATTATTAAACTTACTTTATTTATTTTAATAGAAAGGTTATTAATTATCTATTTAAGTATATATATTCAATTATTAAAGGTTAAATAAACTTATATTAATTAACTTACTTAAATAAAGTTAGTTTTATTTTTTTAAACCTTTAATTTAGTTTTAGTATTACTTTATCTTTACCTTTAATTATATATAATTAAGAAAATATAAAGTATTTATTTAGCTTTAATAATTATATTTATAAGTTACTCTTTATACTTAATTAACTTTAAGCCTTTAAAGGCTATAAAGAAATAAGCTTAATTAACTATAAAAGGTTTAGTTTATTTTATAATAACTTTTTAGTCCCTTAGTAATAATAGCTCTTTTTTTAACTAATTTAATATTATTAAATAACTTAAAAGATTTAAATTTATATAAAGAATTAACTAAATTAAAATATAGTTAGAAATAGCTATTTTAATTAAGCTAAATTAATTCCTTAATAAAAAGTTCTTTATACTAGCTATAGTTATTATATATAGCTTTTAATAATTATAATTATTAACTTAATTTAAAATTAATTTAATAATATTAAAAAAGTTATATTTAATTATATAATAGGCTTAGTTAGCTTATAGGCTATTATAAATAAATATTAAAATAATAATTATAATAAATATTAATAACTATAATTAATAAAGAAAAAGTTAAATTAAGAAATATATTTTATAATAAATATATTAAGCTTAATATATTATAAATAGTTAATTAAAACTATTTAATAAAAGTAAAAAAAGAAAGTTAATATAATTAATAAAAGATAAGTAGTATTTATATTATTTAATTAAAGTAGTAATTATATTACTTAAAGTAAATAAACTTTAATTATATTTAACTTTTAAGATTTTAACTTTTAATATTAGCTTTATAATTTAAGCTTTTATTTTTAAAGTTAAACGCTAGATAGCTTTAAATAAAGCTAATAATAATTAAAAAGAAAATATTTAAATAAACAAAATAAGTTTAATAATATAATAATAATTTAAATTAAAAATTAAATATTTATTAAAAATCTATATTAAAAGTCTTAAAAGTTAAATATTTATATTATTTTTATTTATTAATTATTTATTTAATAATATAATAATAAAAAAGCTATTATTAAATTAATTATTGTTAATTTTAAATATTAAATAAAGATTTATAATAGAATATATAAAGTATTTATAATAAATATTAAAATTAATTAATTTAACTTAAGTTAATAATAAGTTATTAACTTATAAAGACTTAAAAGAAGACTTAAAAGAAAGTTATTTTTATAATTAAATTAAATAGCTTTTATTATTGCCTTTATAAGCTTAAATATATATAAAGAATAGCTATATAATATAACTAAAAGGGTTATTACTATAAGAAAGGCCTTATTATTAATATAAGTATAAAGGCAAGGTAATAGTAGGGCTTAAAGGTTTAAAAGACTAAAGTTAACTCTGTTTAAGTAAGTTAATTAATAAAAGTTAAATTAACTTAAGATTAATAGTAACTTTATTAATTAAATATATATACCTAAGTATATAATTAATTACCTTTATATTTAATCTATAAAGAAAATAAAATTTATAATTAAATAGTAAGTAAATTAAAGTAATTTATCTATAAACTTAATAATAAAAGTAATATTCTTTTTAATAATATTAATTTAAAATAAATTAAATCTTATAATAGTTTTTTAGTTTTTTAATTTTCTTTTAGCTTTATTAATAAATTTAATAATATGCTTAATAATATTTATTTAATTTATATTGAAAAACATATTAATCTTTTTTTTAAGTTTATATATCAGCTTTTAAAGGTATTTAAATATCTTTAAAGTTTAATATAATTTAAATATTATTTACTTTTTAAAGAATAAAGCTTTGTTAAGTTAATATTATTAAAGTTAGTTACTTTAATTATATCTTAAACTTAATTATATTCAAGCTAGCTATAAAGCTTTACTTTTTAATTAACTAGTTTATTTCCGTATTTTATGACTTACTTTCAATATCTATTAATTTACTTTAATTACTTAATATACTGTAATAGTAAGTTATTTAACTTGCCTTTTAATTATAGTTATTAATAATATTATAGCTATACTATCTTAAAATTTAATATTAAAAAAAGCCTATAAAACATTTAATTTTAACTATCGTTATTTAATAAAAAGACTTAATATAATTAAAATAAAAGACATAACTAATAAAGTTATTAATAATAATAAATATTATAAGTTATATAAGATATACTAAAAAATAAGTTTTATATTATATTATTTTTATTATAAGACCTTATTAGCTATACCTTATATATTATAATAAAAATAGTTTACCTTTTTTTAAAAGTTATATAATTAAGCTATAAAGATTTTTAAGGCTTAGAAATATATAAATAAAATTAACTATATTAAGTAAACTATTTTTAATTATAAGACCTTTATAATTATATTGTATTATTATAAGCTAGTTAATAAAGGTTTTTTTTATAATAAAATAAAAATATTTAATAAACTTAAAAAAAGCTATTTAAAAAAGTAAATATAAAACTTAAAGAAAAGGAATTTATTATAGCTATTTAAAATAGCTTATATAAAAAGTAATTTAAAGCTATTAAGTAATAGGCTAAAAAGGTAATAAAAATTACTTTAAAGTAAAGATAAAGAAAATAGTATATTATAAAGTAAATAAAAAAAAGGTAATTATAACATTATATTTAAGGAAAAATATCTTAAATTTAATATAAGTTTTAAAAGCTTAAAGTTAAAGACTTAAAGTTATAAAATTAATATTAATAATAATAAAAAGGAAAAGTAATTATATAATAAAATATATAATTATTTGAATTAGCTAAATAGCAATATATTATTAATATAAATAAAAATTAAAATATATTAATATTAATTTATTAAGCTATGATAAAGTTTTTATTAAAGTTATTTAATTATATAATATTAATAGCTTTATTATAAATAAAATAATTAAAGTTTATATTATAAATTAATTAATAATTATAATTAAATATTTAAAAGTTAAATACAATAAATTAATAATATATTATAGTTTAAAATATTAATAATTAAAGTAAAAAATGATAATATAAACTTTTTAAAATTATTAAAAGTTTTAATTAAAAGTTTTAATATATATTTTTAAACTAAAAAAAACTATATAAGTATATACTTTTTTATATTTATTATTTATATTAAAATTAACTTAAGTATTTAGTATTTATATTTACTTTTAATTTACATTTTTATATTATATTATATTACCTTATAGCTTAATTTAATTTATTATTAAATTACTAAGCTAGCTTTAATTTATTTATATTTATACTTTTTCCTTTAATATTAAAACCTTTATTTTATAATTTATCTTTTTATTTCTTTTTTCTTTTTTATTTCCTTTTTATTTCCTTTTTTTATATTATAATATCCTTTAATTCTAATAATATACTATATATATTATTAATTTTATTATATTAACTATAAATTTTACTTTTATAAATTATACTTAGTATTAACTATTACTACTACTTAATTTAATAGCTATAATAAAGGCTTATTACTTTATCTATAGATTTTAATTTTACTTTAAGTAATTAATTAAGTTTTCTTATATTTTTAATTTAATTATAATAGTTAATATAATAAATATACTTTATATATTTAAAAGCCTTATAATATAATTAAAGATTATAAAATTAACTTATTATATTAATATTAATTTATTAAGATATAATAAATCTTTACTTATATTATTTAAATACTAAAAAAAAGTATATAAATTAAAGATATTAATTATAATAAAATTATTAATATTAATAAAATAATTATTTATATAATTATTAATTATTATAATAATATAATTAAAGCTATTAATATTAATTATATAATATAGTATTTTATAAAAATACTTTTAGTTTTTAATTTATTTAAAAATAATTTATAAAAGTTAGAGCTTTGATATTAATTACTTTAATTAAATAATAATAAAGAAAGTATTTAGCTTTAGTAAATTAAAGGAAATATCTTTTTATATTTATAGATTAAAGCTATTTCTTTAATTAAATTATAAAGTTAAAAGTAATAGTATTATATAACTTTAAAACTTACTTTTAAAGTTATAATATTTTTTAATATAATATATAATACTTTATATATAATAAATTAAAAAATAAGTATTATATTATATTATTTTTATTTTAAGACCTTATTAGCTATATTTTATATATTACTATAAAGATATTTTATTTTTTTAATAAAATAATAAAGAAATACTTATTATATATTAATAAATTATTAATAATATAGTAAATTAATTTTATAATTCTTAGTTATTAATTATAATTAATTAATATTAATAAAATTTAAATTAAAAGTAAATCTTTTAATAATTATATTATAAATTAAATAAAAGTATTAAAAGATATTATAAATTCCTTAAAATAAAGTTAATATTTATTAAAGTAATAGTAAGACTTTATTAATAATATTATATTAAGTAATATTAATAATTATTATTAACTATAGTTTATAAAACTAAAATATATAATTATAGTAATTAAATTATAAATATCTTTAATTTAATTATTCTTTTATTATTATATTTACCTTATTTATAGTTTAAATATAAAAGAAGTTAATTATATATTTAAGTATACATATTTTATTAATAGAGTGATTATTAACTTTAAGTTAATTTAACTTTTATTAATTAATTTACTTAAATATCAATTATACTTTTTTAAACTTTTAATTTAACTTTATTATTATTATTATTTTTACTTTTAGTTTTATATAATTAAAAAAATATAATTTACTTATTTAGCCTTGATAATTATATTTATAAACTACATTTTATACTTAGCTAAGCTTTTAAAGGTAATAAAAAAAATAAGTTAATTAACTATAAAAGTCTTACTTTACTTTATATCTTTTTTTAAAGCCTTTAACTATAATATCTTTTCCTTTAGCTAATTTAATAATATTATATAACTTAATAGACCTAAATCTTTATAAAGAATTAATTAAATTAAAGTATAGTTAAAAATAGCTATTTTAATTAAGTTAAATTAATTATTTAATAGAAGGTTTTTTATAAAAGTTATAGCTATTTTATATAGCTTTTACTATTTATAACTATTAGCCTAACTTAAGACTAATTTTATTATATTAATAAACTTATAATTAATTATATAATAGGCTTGATTAGCCTATAGGCTATTATAAATAGGTATTATAATAGTAGCTATAATAAATATTAAAAACTATAATTAATAATTAAGTTAAGGAATATACTTAAGTATAATAGGTATACTAAGCCTAGTTATAAGGATTAATTAAAAGTCTTTTAATAGGGGTAAAGAAAAAAGGTTAATATAGCTATTAAAGGACCTATAAGAAGTACTTATATTACTTAATTAAAGTAGTAATTATATTACTTAAGGCAAATAAACCTTAACTATAATTAACTTTTAAGATTCTAGCTTACTATAAAGGCCTTACTATTTAAGCCTTTATTTTTAAAGTTAAAAGCTAGATAGCCTTAAATAAAGCTAATAATAATTAAAAAAAAAGAAAATAATAGTAATTTAATTATTATAATAGTATTTTAATTAAGATTTTATTTACTATTAAGTATAAGTTATATTAAATAATATTATTTTATATTTTTATAAATACTTTAAATTTAATATATATTTAAATTAATATAATATTAAACTTTTAATTAAATCTTAATATATTTAATTTTTTATTAAAATTAAAAGTAATTCTTTGTTTTAACTATATAGATAATATTTCTCTTTTTAATATATTATATTTTAAGTTTAAGTATTAGCTTTTATTTAGTTTTATTTTTATTTTTATTTTTAATAAATAGTTTTTTTAAAGTTAAAGCTAAATATTTTAAAATAAAGTATTCTTTTAAGTTTATTTAGAGATATTATTTATTAAGTATTTATCTTTTATTAAAAAATATATATTTATATATAATTTATAGTTATTAAATTTTAAATTATTATATAAATTATATTTACCTTTTTTTATTATATTAATAAATTAAATAGCTATTTAAAGTATTTTATTTCTTTTAATATTATTAATTTATTTTTTATTTAAAAAAATTAATTTATATTATTAATTAATTTTAATAATGCTTTTATCCTTTTAATTATAATATTTCTTTTTATTTTTAAAAAGATAAAATATCTTTATAGTAATATATAAAGTATAATTAATAAAGTCTTGAAATAAAAATAATATAATATAATATATATTCTTTAATATATTATATATAAAGTAATATATATTATATTAAAAAAAATATAATAACTTTAAAAATAAGTCTTAAAATTATATAATAATATTACTTTTAACTTTATAATTTAATTAAATAAATAGCTTTAATTTATAAATATAAAAAGATATTTCTTTTAATTTATTAAAGCTAAATACTTTTTTTACTATTACTTAATTAAAGTAATTAATACTTATATAAATAGTAATTAAATTAATATTAATAATTTTAATATTAATAATATCTTTAATTTATATACTTTTTTT